>JAMZEH010000055.1:5910000-5912500 GCA_024699665.1 Ostrea denselamellosa | reverse complement strand
ATGACGCCTCATAACGTCAACTTTCGCTTACTTAAGAACGCGTTTACCTATTTATTCACTACCGTTTCGCGTTATAACGCAAAATTTTCTTTGCAACTACAAAATTGAACTCAAGCGACTTTCATAGTATCTAAATACTTAAAGATATATAAAACAGCAAAATTACAAGTAATATTTTGTGTACCTGCAGGTATGTAAATAACAGGTGTTGAGAAACTTGAAAATATTCACTCAAGCACTCCTCGGTTAATTTTACGGCCAGCAACGTAGTTTCCATAATTAAGGTCGTAGAATCCATTTCTAGGGTCAGCTTAATGTAAATCAATTTGAAAACTCTCAATATGAAGTAGCTAACACAAGGAAAGAGAAAACTAAATAGAGATATGAGAGAAAAATACTCTTTCATAATACCACGAAATATTAAGGTAATTCCACCCTCGGCAAAGCCTCGGGTTTTACCGACTTTCTGCAACCCTGTTTGGAATTACCTTATATTATATAGCTACTCATAAGAGAGTCTAATATTCTACCTTGTAGTTATCGAACATTTGCTGAAAGAAAACCCGTTTGTTTGTTTTTTCAAGTATAACAACAGAATTTAGCCAAGACCGAATCGCTGAATAGTGATCATTCCGTGTAGCACGCACCTATATAAGTCACTGCCCGCGACAATCATGGTCCACTAAATAATTATATACGAGGGCGAGTCAATAAGTAACCAGCCTAACTTATTTCCTGTTGAGATCCACCTCTTCTTTTTCGATGTAACTGCCCTCTAGTGTGATGCACTTTGACCAACGGTGTTCAAGTGCCAGCAGCTCAGAACTGAAAAAGTCAGGGTCCTTTCCATTGACTCACTCCTCCACTGCCGTCGCGACTTCTTCGTCAGACCGTAAATGACGTCCACGAATATCCTTTTTTAAGTTTCGAAATAGGAAGAAGTTGCTAGGAGCTAGGTCAGGCGAACAGGTAAGATGTGGTATTAATTCATACCCCATTCGCTCTACAGCATTCATTGCAACTTTGCAAGTGTGGACTCTCGCCTTTTCCTGTTATAGCAAAACACCTTTAGAGACTTTAACTAGCGTTTTTCACGGATGGAGGTTCTCAGCTGGTCTAGCAAGTTTATATAGTACACTTCAGTTATTGTACTTCTCTTGGGTACAAGTACAGCATACTTGTAATAAGCCTTTTGCGGCCCAAAATACTGTGGCCATCACCTTGCCAGCGGATGGCTGCATCTTGAACTTCTCTGGCCTCGGGGACCCCCTGACGACCCCACCCACTGACGACTCTGAGCTTTATTCTCTGACTCATTATAATGAACCCAAGTCTCATCTACAGTCACCAGACACAAACGAAAATAATCTTTTGACCTTCAACAAGGCGCTATATACTGATGCTCTGGTTGCAATATGCTCATCTTTAAGGGATTTGGGGACCTACTGGGCTGTTAGCGTCCGCATACCTAAACGATCATGATGATTGTTGAAATGCTACCATGTGAAATGCCTAATGCTTGCGCTTTTTCTTCCTCCTGAATTCGCTTGTTAGAGTATACCACATCCCAAACTTTGTTGCACATTTCTTCGTCAGTGGCATCCAATGGGCGTTCAGACCTGGCTTTATCTTCTAAAGACGCTCTACCGCGTGTGAAGTACCCTACCCAGAATTTAACCTGAGCATAGGATGGTACAGAAGACGCATAAACATTGGCTAACTCACTGTGTATTTCCTTGCCTGTTTTACTTTTTAAATACAAGTACCGAATTACAGCACGGTACTCTACTTTACATGAAAACATTCAATATCTTATTAAAGAATGACTCGATTAACGTGCAATTTTGTACCCAGATGTAAGACATGCACTGAAACAAAGCATGAAAATCGTGACCGCCTCGGTCAATCGGAAATGGGATAGACTGGTTACTAAATGACTCGCCCTCGTAGCAGGTCTGGCATTCGTTAGTCTGTACAAATGATCTTTTGGCGATGACGAGAATTTTCTCAGGTTCTTCCCACAGCAGACTTGCATTATGAATGACTGTGCATGTAGTGTGATAAACGAGAGTCTTTGTTTCGCAGTAGCCAATTTCCATTTCCTTTGGTTCATTCACAAGTATGGCACCAGGAATGGCTGTTACACATGTATCAAGTGATTCATCAATATGTTGACAGAGCTACCGTTAGATGAGTGCAGCTACATGTATATATATATATATATATATATATATATATATATATATATATTATTTTAATGTATTGTAATGTACTTCACCATTGGCTCGTTTGATATCACGTGTCAAAGTATGGAAATGCGGATTGACGAGGTCTTTCTAATTATAAACATTTAAAAAATTCGGATTGACCTGTACTTTCTAATAATAGATTGGGGAAATTTTGCTACGTGTAACAATGAATATGATTCGCTGACGTATGTCATTTCAACCAATCAAATTCTCTTTCCGGGTCACGTCATTAACTACATGTAAACAATATG